>CATNWA010008879.1:0-15171 GCA_951230385.1 Staurois parvus | reverse complement strand
AAAAAAAAAAAAAGCTTTATTTTGTCAGCCAAGCACTGAATAAAGGGAGAAGTCCTAAGTCACTTAACTCCTTACATGCCAGACTACAGCAAGGCGGGGGTGCACAGCCTCTGTAAAACCCTTTGTATCTCCTCATGTACCCCGGGGGATCAGCATGTTACTAATGGTGACCGGGGCCCTGTGTCCCCGCTGGGTTTTCAGGGTGCTCGAGTTTCTGAATCCAAACCAAAAAAAACCCTGCCTGGGTTGTATCCGATTTTGAAAGGGTTCGTGACTTGTCAGCTTGTTTTTCCTAATCCGGTGCATGCGCAGGGTCCCACAGAGGATACAGTCTTCATGTTACCCCATTTTTCACTTTATACTCCCATGTCATACATGTTTCCCCTTCCAGACATGACCCCCCTAAGAAGGCGGCAGGACCGCCCCTTCCATAAAAGGACAGTTATGACCTCCCTTCTAAAAGAGGAAGTTGCCCCCCCCTTTTTTAAAGTTGACATACAATCCCCCCCCCCCCCTTCCTGAAAGAGGACAGACATCCTCACCCCCCATAAGAGGACGGGGCATCCTCCCCTTCCTTAAGGGGGAAAACCCCCCCCCCCCTTCTATAAGGGACAGCTATGACCCCTGCACAGTGAAGATGGCGTGTGGATTTGTGGGTACAAGACGTCCGAAGGTTTAAAGCTATTTTTAAAAGGGGGGTCTCTGAACTTTGCAGTTTTCCCCGTAATTCATTTGCTTGTCCCAGAGCCTTGAGCAGCTGCCGGAGTTACCAAGTTTGAACAAATGTGTCCCCAGTGCAAGTGTTGGATGGTATTTTCCAGTTTCGTTCTTGTTTTCATGAAATCAGTTTTCATTTCTTTAGGTAAAAGGTTCAAAAATACGTACATTCTGCCTTTAATGATTTAGTGTGCTTTAAGGATTCCAGCATTGTGGTTCTCCTGCCAAATCCCTAATGGATTGAGACAATAGGGTAAATTCTCAGCCGCCCCTTAAAGATTGGAAGTTTTTTTTTTTGTTCTTTAAATAGATTTGCATCAAAAAGTATGAGTTGCTTTAATAGGTGAGATTGTAAAGAAGGGGGGTGCTGTAGTTTTTTAAATCCCCCTTTTTTTTTTTTTTAATTGTGCTACGAAGCAAGGGGCATTTGGTTCAGTCCCTAAAGGACAAATATTGACTTATACTCTCTTGTGTTTTGGGGGTTTTCCCTTTTAGGTGCCTTTTTTTCCTCAACCCGCCAAAAACATGTTTTCAGTTTTGTTTGGTTTTGCTTTTAAATTGGTATTGGTTACTTTTGGGTCACTAATTTTTGGGACCTGGATTGTAAGCTCTTTGGGCGTGCTGTGAATGCTGCAGAATCTAATAGCATACCAGCAAGGTGAAATGCTGCGTATGCGTTCTCATTCTAACCAGCCATACCGAATAAAAGGTTGGCGTGATGACATACCCTTGTATTTTATTCGCAACAGACTTACTGGGTAGTCCTGGCTTTGGCCAGCTCCTTTCCACCTTTTTTTTTCCAATTGGATTTATCTTGACCTCTTAAATGATTAAACACCTCAGAAGGCTTTGAAAATGTTTGCTGGGGAAACGCTGAGCGGGAGGGGCTCCTTGGGGGGGCCCCTGGTTTAGTGCAGATAGAGGGGCCCTTTGGGGTTTGAACAGTGTTTTTTATTTGAAACCTTAAATTTTGACATGAGTTGTCTCTTTTAGTCTGTCATAGTGCTGCAGTATTTAGGTTAAAAGATTTATTTTAAAAAAGGATGGTACTCGCAAAACTATGCGTCGCAAGGTGCAAAACGAGCATTGTTGAAAACACTCCCCTCTCATGTGACAATTTTCATGCTGTGTTGGGCCCCCGACATATGTTCTTCCAAAAGAGTCTTCCGGGGGATTCAGCTGATGTTAACTGCAGAGTTGGTTTGTGCTGACCGTGGTTGGGTACGGCTGCTCTTTGGATGAAATTTTAAAGCGCTTAAGACCTCTTGATTGGGGGGCCCTTTAATCTTTTTAAAAATTTTTGAGTGGGGTTGGGAGCACGGGAGCTTATTTTTCAAAACCCCAAGTCATACGTTTTAAAGCATGGTTTGTAAAATTGTGGATTTTAAACCCTTGATTTAAAGTGCTATATCTGGTGTGTGGTGTGTGGGGGGGGGGGGGGGGTGTTTTTTTTTTGTCTTATAAATTCTTATTTCTTTGTCAGCTTTTGTTGTTTATTTGGTAGAGTTTTTAAACCTTTTCTGATGCTTGTTTTTCATCCAAAAAACCCCCCTTTAGCAAGTTCAGGATTCCCCAGGACACCAATATGCTTTTTGGATGACGTTCAAGAGGAGATATAGTGAATGGGGGCCCGGGGTTTAGCAGCATTTTAAATTAAAGGTTAGGAAACCTTTAAAAGAGGTGGAAATCTATTGAACAACTGGGAGAAGTAAAAGATTCCAGGCACGTATTGCCGTGTCACCTCTTAAAACCTGTTTTAAAACCCTCTAATTGTAGTTCCACAGCTGCGAGGAATTTTACACCCCCCGTTGCTTTTTTTTTGGGCCACCCCTGTCAGTCAAGACCATTCAAGAAAATGGGGTCACTCTTCAAGTCCCCCCAAAAACTGCATGCTTCTGCGGGTCAAGGGGTTTAAAGAGGTGGTGGAAAAGAAACACACCATCCCTTTTTAAACCCCCTTGTTTGCTGTATTGCACAAAGTTGCGGGCATTCCAAAGTGGCCCATTCACTTGAATGGTTGCTTTAAAGTTGTACACCCCCCAAAACTTGACCGGGTGTAAAAGAAGCACTCAGAAAAAGACTACTTAGCGGGCTTTTGCTTCCTACTACAGCCCCAAACTTTTCAAGTAGTCCGCTGCATTGTACTCTGTTTTTTTGTGCTCTTGGATAGCTGTCTACAGAAAAATGGCTAGATTACTGGTTTCTGACCCTGTTTTAATTGAAAAAAGGAAAAGAGATTTAAGATAAGTTACTTCCCTTTTCCACTCTGGGTTGTGTTTTTGCTTCGGGGGTTTTTTTTTTTTATCCCGTTATAGAGGTACCCTTGGGGCCTTTTTGCTGTGGGGTGTGTGTGTGTGTGTGTGGTGTCTCTGCACTGGTCAGTTTGCCTAGAGTTTTTTGAAAAACCCTTTCTGGAAATATATCCCCCCACTAGCTTCCATTTCCATTTTTTGTTGGTATTCTTCCTTCCTCTTGAGCAGCCACTCCATGAACAGGGTGTGGAAATTTTGCCTATGGGGGACTGAACCAGAGCGATTGAAATGAGTTTTTTACAGATTTTTTCACCAGCCAATAGGGGAAGGGGGGGGGGAAAGCAGTGGTTTTAGCATATTTATTTGTAGCCTTTATTTTCCACTTTAACCCCTTTGCACCAGCGCCTCCTGGCCCTTTTAAGAGTTTTAGAAGCTGGTGGTGGGGGGGGGTTTTAGGTATGAACCTCTGTGATTTGCCGAAAAGATCCCGTCACAAGGGGAGATGGGACCTTTCCCGTGGTAAAAGCAATGTGCTGGGAGTTTTGTGATTGACCGTTTTGTGGATGAAAAGTCTCACCAATTTATCCCTTGGAAAAAAGAAACCCCCGTTGTCGCCAAAAAAAGGAAAGGTAGAAAAGGCTTCCAGTAATGGGTTTTTACTTTTTTAATCAAAAAAGGCTAGAGGATAAAGGGTCTTTATATTAAATTGGTCTCAAAACAAAAAAAAAGTCAGTCCCCGGTTGAAAAGAGAAGTTTGGACAAAACTCTTTTGGTCGTCTTTATTTTGGGTCACAGGGTGTATTATTTCTTATGTCAGGAAACCCCCCGAGCCGATTGGGAGCTAGCGTGCTGAGAGCCTGAGAAAAACGTCCCCCTCCCCCCTCCGCCCGACCTCCCGTGTGCACTGGAGGGGCAGAGAGAGGTCAGTGACTAAAATCCCTGTACACGGGGCGTTTTGATAACGCTGGTGACATTAATGTTGTAAAGTCATGTTAAAAAAATAGGTTTTTTTTTTAGCTTTTTTTCATTTGTGTTTAGCAGTGTTTTGCCGCGTTTTGGTTTTGTTAGCGTTTTTTTTTTTTATACATATTTTTTTGGTCAAAAAAAATCCAAAAAACGCCGGTTTGCGTCATTTTACCGCATTTTGCCACGTTTTTCAGCGTTTTTTATTTTTTTCAGTAAAAAACTCCTTGAAAACCCCCCTAGTCCGGGGTTTTTTTTCCCGCCCAAAAAAAATCCCCCCAGAAATGTTGAAACAATCTGTGTGCATGGCCCTAGGAAACTGCTGGGGGGTTTACTGGCTGTAGATAAAAACATAAAAGCCAAAAACAGAGCTGTAAAACCCCCCAGTGTGTGAGGACTAACAGTACCGTTCCCTGGCTCAGTGAAGACCCAGAATTGAGTGATTATTGGTTATGTGATCACTTGTTTTGGGCTTGATCCAGCAGGGGACAGTTAAAGCATCAGACCAAGCTGTAGCCACAAAAAATGGGTATGCATATTTTATTATGCATCCCGCATTTCTCCTTTTAAACATTTTTTATCTATTTCCCAGATTGTTTGGGGTTTTCCTGGGCTGATTTACAGGAAGTTCGCAGATGTAGCGGCCATAAAACGTTTTTAAAGGTCATGTAAAGAAAAAAATTTTTTCAAAACTTTTTTAGTCAGGGTTTTGTGAGTTCAATAAAAAAAAAAATATATGGTATATATACAGTGCATTCATAAAGTATTAGACCCCCCTTTACTTTTTTACAATATTGTTATATTGTAGGTTTTACTACGTTAGTTTAAATTCTTTTTTTTCCCTCATTAAACTATACTCGTGCCCCATAATGACAAAAGGGAAAAAAAGAATTTTAGTAATTTCTTTTTATTATTAAAAAAAAATTTAAAAAAATGTACACGGCTCAAAGAAATTAAAAGGGAAACCCATTGAAACACATCAGATCTCAATGGGGAAAAAATCAGTGGATATCATATGCTATGGATGGGTTATGTGTTGGAATGCCCCATTGTTTTAGGAAAAAAAAAAATTCTAACTTAGAGAGGACTGATTCAAAGATCCCCGAAAATCAAAGTGAAAAAATGATGAGGGCTTTCCATTTTGCTGGGAAAATTTTATTGCAACAACTCAAAAACGGTACTCAGAGTTTGTATGCCCCCCCCGTGCTTGTATGCATGCTGACAATGCGGGGATGTCCTAATGAGCGGGGGTGGTTTTTTGGGGTATTTTCTCCCAGATTGGCCAGGCATCCTGAGCTCCCGACAGTCTGTGTGCAATGGCGGGTTGGATGGATCAAACATGATACCCAGAGGTGTTTATTAGATTTAGGGCAAGCGGGCGCAGGGGCTATTCAGTGGCTCAATTTCTTCATCCTGCAGGAACTGCCTGCTTCTTCGCCCCAAAGAGGTAAGGCATTGTCGTTTTCACCCGGAGGAACTCGGGACCCACTGCACTGTGTAGGGTTTGACGGGCCAGGATTTCTCCCGATACCCAATGGCGTGGGTGCCCTTGGCTGCCGGGGGAGGTCTGTGCATTTTCCATGGAAATGCCTCCCCGCCATCAATTGACCCCCACCAAAACGGTCCTAAGAACAATGTTTCAGCGCTTTAAAGTTCTCCCAGCTTCTCCCGATCCTTTCACGTTGTCACTGGCTAGGCTGAAAACCCGCTCTATTTGTGAAAAAACACAGGGCGCAAATGGGGACCCCGCTAAATTTTGGTATTAGTGGCAAGCACAGGGCCCCCCTGGCAGTGTTTTTCAACCTTTTTTTTGCAAAGGCCACTTTTTTATGAAAAAAAACACGAGGCACCACCATTTGAAAATTTTTAAAAATTTCCTCTGTGCCTATATTGACTATATATAAATAATTCTCTTTAAAAGGAAACAAACACAAAAAAAAGTATTTTTTAAAATTTCTTTATTAGAAATAATAAAAATTTTTTTAATTGGACCCGGGGGGCCGGACAAGAGTAGATGAAAGATGTGTATGTGTTTATCCATGTAAAATATGAATATTCCCCCCTAGTAAGATAGTAATTAATCCCCCAAATTTTGTAATTAAACCCCCCTTAATAAATTCATCCCCCTAGTAATTAATCCCCCTATAGTAATTAAACCCCATTAGTAATTCTCCCCCATAGTAATTTTTCCCCCATATAGTAATTAAAACCCCCCAGTAATTCATCCCCCTATAGAATTTATCCCCATAGTAATTTTCCCCCATATGTAAATTTATCCCCCATATAGTAATTTATCCCCCATATAGTAATTCATCCCCCACTAGTATTCATCCCCATTGTAATTCATCCCCCATATTATTCATCCCCATATTAAGTCTCCAAGACCCCCCCTGTGTCAATTCAACATTTCCTTTGCTCCGCGCGTTCCTCTGCTCGTTCGGGGTAGCATGAAAAATCTGTCTCCTATGAGGATCTGTCCCCCTTAGGCACGTATTTCTGCGCATGTTGCACAGTTTCAGGCACATCTTAGCAGAGGATCGGACGATCTCCGCACATGCGCAGATACGTCGAGGTGGAACAGATCCATCCTGACAGTATTCACGCTCCACGCCGGGCAGGGATTAAAAGGTCCGCTCGGGCCGTAGTTTGCCCAATTGCTGTGTTCGAATGATTGGTAATTTGTGAGACACCGAAGGCCACATGTTACGGATGAAATGCAATTTTTTCCCGAGCACACCAGACAATATCGCGGAACATTCGGTTGAAATAACGCTCGTAAGCACTAGGGATTTGTCGGGCCTCAGGCACACCCTCATGAAGTCTCGTTTCTGAGCTGTATCAGAGGAAATTTGACACTACTAGTGGCCTTTGTGAGGGACACGCATGAAGCGACACCACTGCACTCACTGGTTCTGGCGTGCCCATGAGCGGGTTCTAAGGCCCCAGGGTAACTTGTTCACCAGGGCCCCTGATGGTGTGGGATTGGGGCACATGTTAGTACCCCGAGACCAGGATCGCCTCTACTGAGCACACCTGTCAGTAGGTAGGGGTGTGTCGCCAGGGGCTCCAAACCAAGGGAGAGACAGATGTGAGGAGTCGGGTGACCCCGATTGGATGGATGGACCTGAGCAAGTGCCGTAGTCACGACAGGCCGCGTCCCTTGGTAAATGTAGAGGCCCGTAAGGTACAAGGGAGCAGGCAGCGAAACGTCGGTTCACTACTGCGGTCCAGCAACGTGGACAGAATTATATGAGGGGCATTTCAGAAGCTTGAGGTCAGGCAAACGCAAGGGTTTAGATTTGGCAGGAGGCACAATCAGCAGGTCAGAGCGCAAATCCGGGTCACTCACTTATTCGGCCAACCGGTTCAGAGATTCGCCGGAAACCGGTAAGAAGACGGACTGATGCGTAGGGACATTTACAATCCGCCCTGGCGCTTGCCATTGGTGGTGCCAAGCGGGCAGGCGCGGTTGTATATCTAACTGGCAAGGCGCACTCGCACGCGCGGCTAGGCCCGCCATAGATAGAGACAATTCACCACGGGTGTTTACAAAGACCTTGGACAGTCTGGGCAGTCAGAGGTGCAAGGACCCTTATGGGCTGGTTACCGGAAGAATTATTGTCCTCATCAGGGCCGTATTAGCCTTCCACTGACGAGAGAAAATTGTGGTCTAGGAAACCCCCATTCCGTCCATGCACTTCAAGGATTGGCCTTATCTCCACCTCGAATTCTTCCCTTCCTATTCACAACCCCCTGTTAACGGCCCTCCGGGGGCTGGATTTCCCGTACCCGGGAAGGCTTTCAGGGACACCTACCTGGCGATTCAGCAGGGCACAGTGGAAGAAGATACAGGGTGGATCTTCGAGGTTCTGTCATCAGGGAGAAAGAATGTTCATAGGCCAACTTCATCCGCTGACCATCCGTTTACCCGATGCAAAAAAGGGGCCCTATAAATTTTCGGTCCAATTTCTTTTGAGAGGCAGAGCATTATTTACTTCAAGTTCCCCTCGATCGTAGCCAGCCAACACCTTCCTTCCTGCAGGCGGTTCTGCAACCACCCCCCAGATCCTCCTCTTCCGCCTCCCTCCTATTAAAACGCCCCTCTATTGTTCTCTTCTATGGGACCTGACTGGATGAGCCTTCCTAGTAGGTAATTATTGTAGTTGGACGAGTGAAAAAAGTTAGTCGTGCATTCCTGATGTTGCCTGGAATTGGGCCATTTCCGTGGCCCAAATACTGTGAGGCAGACAGGGTGACAACCCATTGTAGGAGAAGAACGGTAGACAGCCAGTGGACTGACATGTGCAAGCATTCGGCTGGTACCGCGGAATTCTGCCCAGCGGGTAGCGAAGTGGTAACCACTCGTCACCCTTGTATGCGAGACTGACTTGTCGTCAGACATCGAACGAACTTGCCATCCCAGGGTCTCTGATTGGTCCTTTCGGTCTTCGAGTCACCGGGCATGGTCGGAGGGTTATGACTCATGCCAGAGGACGCCCACGGGGTAGGCATGAATCTCCAGGGCCTATTTGCAACATGCACCCTCCCAATACTTTGTACGGGGATCAAAATTGCACCCCTCAGGGCTTACCGAGACGATCGTCCTTCAGGGCACACTCAAAATCAGTGTGCTTACGACCTCATTACTCCTAACGCTCACGAAATCAAAGATCATGCGCACGTGTCTCGGCGTGCTGCACTGGAGCGTACTTCCCGTTAAATGGGTTATAAAATGGCGGCCATTGTGGAAAATACAACGAGTCCTGACCGACCTCTGCTGGAATTGGTGTAGGGGGTAAATGTGAGTGAAGGATGGCAAGCTCGACTAAGAAAGTCATTAGATATCTTCTGGCTCAACAGTCCGAAAACTAAAAGGCGTTTCCCGGAGTAGATGGTTATCACGGTAAGTAGACCGACACCTACTCGGCTAGTATTCACTTCGCAATGGCTTGTTC
Source organism: Staurois parvus (assembly GCA_951230385.1). Taxonomy (NCBI): domain Eukaryota; kingdom Metazoa; phylum Chordata; class Amphibia; order Anura; family Ranidae; genus Staurois; species Staurois parvus. The sequence continues at coordinate 6,284 of CATNWA010008879.1, read as the reverse complement.
CGCTCCGCTTGGCAGATGACCCAGGGATGCCCAGAAGTGCTTCTTACAATCGTTAGGCCACTGTTACGGCCACTAACCAGAAGGATAACGTCGGGAGCCTCAATTTCGACCCGGGTCCTTCGAACATTTCCCAAACTAATACCACTTGCTCTCGGAGGAATCAAACGTCGGCAATGGTCGAGATTCCACACACCCACCGTACCTAAGTGAATCTGGCGGTAACCTCACAGGGCACCCAACCATCCGGTCGCCTCCACTCCTATCGGATAGACACATCCTTGTTCTGGAGCAAGGGGGCACCCATCCGTTGGTAGACAGCGCTGTGGTCAGTTCTCTTAGGATATCATCGAGAGAGCGAAGCGTATTCGTTCGGATTGGCCCAAGAATTTTTCCTGCAGGCGAAGAAATTACGAGTCCTGAACTGGGATCTCCATGTGCGCGTCCCTGCGTAATATGCGCGACAAACTGCGTCAGGGCTACCTGTGATATTTTATAGGCTCGGGCGTGTAATTGTGATGTGCGCCAAAAAGGCAAATCACTCAAGCGACCACATACCAATGCCCAGCTCGATAGTATGATGTGGCGCCCCCCCACTGTTAATGGACCGATTCTCAAGATTATATCCTAGTTATTCGTAGTTCGTCAGTGCCTACAAGTAATTGTTCTAGGAACAGGATGGGAGTGCACTTCCAGAATAGGTAACACCCAATTTCCTAAAGCGGTTTGACTTTATATGCTATCCGTCTAGCCAGTAGCTTCGGCGATCTGACCCAATGGCGTAGGTCCTTCTCCGCCACTAGTTGGACCTATAGTTACCGTCATTGAAAGAATATGCTCACTGGGTTGAAGTACCATACGCCTTGGAGCGCCCTTCCGCATTGGGGACATATGGGACCCCTTAACCAACACGCGTTTTCTCGCCATAGTCCATCTCCGACTTCTAAGGATGTAGGGCTAGCAGGGATAGCGTCGGCTGATGATCCCAGAATGGGGCGTGCCAGAGGTATAACATTATTCCTTTACTGCTACTTCAAAGGCCTTCCTGTAGCCTCGGGCGTCGTCCACTCTGGAAGTCGCGTTCCCAAGGCTTAGTTAAGCTGAGAGTGGATGGGAGCGGAGACCAGACCCTGAGAAGTCTGATGAACTTCCCGGTCTAGAACATTTAAGCGACGAACACCACGATAATAGACGTTGGACATCTTGTTCCTGTCGTGGGTTGCAGGCCAATCTAGGCTACGCCTGAGGACCTTCCTGAGGGTCCATTACGCGTTAACTCCCGCTGGTGGAGAATAATCAGGGACCACATGGAAATGTAAAAGCTCAACGCCTGTTCAAAAAGCACCGCATTTTTCCTTGCTTTAGCGCGATATACCTAACCCAGTGCTGCCGACATCAACCGCCAAACACCTCTGTTTGTTACATGTATAATCCCTTGTGCTCCCCCCGAGGAGGATGAGAAAATCAAAATGTCGTTCTAAGTAGACGCATGACAAAGATAGTCCTAGGAAAGTCCACCTAAAGATGTCCGTTTACAACGTGTGGAAGTGCAGCGCATGCACCAATCCCCGGAACGGCATGATGACCTACGGTATTTCGAAAATGGCCGACGAAACGGGTGCGCGAGTAAGGCTCATCGTTTCCACTCCCTACCCCCTTATGGCACGAACCCAATATTGTAGGCTCCCTTAAGTCCAGCTTGTGTAAATTACACCATGCATCGCTTTATAAGATCTCTTGGAATCAATTTTCAAATGTGAGTTACCGTAAGGCGTAATGGGTAACGATTCTTGATTGTGACCCTATATCAGTCTCACCAAAAAGTACAATACAATGGCACACAAAGTTCTTGTCCTTTCTTTATTCTATCAAAAACTAGATCCAATGCACCTGCTGGAGAAAGTGGTGCGGAGGGATGACAATTCCTACCGGCAGGCTGTCCCTATCCATTACTCGACCTCCGGGACCACTTAATTTCTGGCTCAGAAAGGGGAAAGAAACAAAATTCGCCCGCACAACGGAATTTGTCAGATAAGCTTATTACAGGTAAACAGTACTCAATAAGGACAGTCCATAATGGGCAAGCGTTGGGTGATGGGGTGGTTCGAGCAGTATCTTGCCTATGACGTTCACTCGAACACACTTCAAGAAGGAATTTGATGAATAGGGATGAGGAACTCATAGTTTAAGGCCAGGCATTTTACCAATCCAGCGCCACAGGAGGACCTGGGGACCTCCGGGGCCCTCGAATGTTCAGGCACAGTTACCCGACAGTACTCCGTATGGGGGAATGGGGAACGAGACTACCGGTTTCTCCCTGTCCCCATTTGGGTTGGATCTAGGGCCGCAACCAAGGTAGCCCCCTAGACAGAATTGGACCAAGGGGTGATGCACAATAGCACTCCATGCGGAGGAGCATACTTCGGCTGTTGGCCGGCAACATGGACAGTAGCGTAACAAGTAAACAATAATGGAGGGGTTTGCCAGGTAACACCCCTGACCTTTATCCGGGAGCCATATCAGCCAAAAAAGATGTGAAACCCCCTTTCTCTTTGGATGGCGGGGGATACCCTGCGCGTGAGCAAAATTGATCTCCACAAAACAGAAGCATGGCCCCGACACAACTTGGCGTCCACCCTCCACGGGTCCTTTCTGACAGCAGAAAGGAGGAGGGAGGGCGCACAACAACTAAGTCTTGGGCCGGAAATCACATTGCCAATAGTTATAAAGCGATGAGGGTGAACCTTATCAGCAGTTTCTGCGGGCAGGAACGCTCCTTGTGACCAGCTTCGCGCAGATACAGAACCGATTCTGTGGAGCGTCTGCGATGGCGTTCCTCAAGGCGATAGTTATAGGGCTCCGCGCCAGGCATAGATCTAGCAATGGCGTTCGGGAGCATTTCAAACGGTCAGGTTCTGGATGCTTGGCTAGTATGTTGATCCGGATCCCTGAATGGACCCCAGGGATTTCCGCGGACCCTGACCAGAACCTCTCCAGGCTGCGCTCCCGTAGGACCTAAAACGGTCAATTTTATGGTTGTGAGTGCAATGCAAGTCCTTCTAATGTCTCGGGCACCTCCACCGGGCGAGCTGTCTTTCAGAGCCTCAGAAGGCCCATCGGAACTGGGTGCAAAAGTGCGACCTGATACTCGGTTTCCAACGAGTGTCACCTTCCAGCGCCTAAAGTCAGAGCGTATTTCCTCAGCCGCACGCCGACTTGTCGGGAGTGCGTATAGTGTCGGCCCTCGGCCAAGAGGCCGCTAACCGTTGTGGGTCACTCATATAAGCATGGCCCATGGCGTTATAAGAAGCTATTAAAAATACTCCAACGGTTCGGGACCGTAACCAGGTTGAGGGTCATTGTTTCACCTTAGTCGGTGGGCCCAGTCTGGGGTTCACCCTGCAACAGGGGACGACAACAAACCCCACTTTCTTACGATTGAGATTTCTGTCAAAAAAGGTCCGTGGCTGCAGTTCAAAATAGAGGCAGACAGGAGTCACGGATATTGACCGAAAGTGTGTGCGATACCCATGGAAGCGCTCGGGTAAGGGTACCTCGGGTTCCGCCATTAAAGGCTTGTATGTGGAAGGCCCAGGGGCCCGGCTACATTGGGCTGCTGCGCCGGTGGTGCAGGGAACTCGGGGCCTGTGTGTGAAGAACAGGAACCGATATTGGTGCAGGCTGAACCCGATTCTAGATCTGCAGACATCGTCCTGTAATGTGTTTACTGCTTGCGTCCCAGGTGTGGCCAGGTTGCCTTGCAAACCTCGTTTCCCAACGGGGTGAGTCGTCCTTCCTTCGAGGCTTCAGTCTATGGACCTTTTGTACTGCTGAGGGACGACCCGGAGCGACACACTAGCACTTCACTGGTCAGGCGTGCCCAAGAGCGTGGAGTGTGCTAAGCCCCAGAGTGACTACTGCAATTTCACCGGCCCCTGATGGGTGGGGATGGACTTGTAGTACACCGAGACCAGGGTCGCCCCTCTACCTGAGCACACCTGTCTAGTGGTAGGGGTCGTTCTTCTTTGTTCTTGCAGGTGCTCCAACCAGGGGAGCCAGATGTGAGGAGGATCGGGTGACCCCGATGGGTGGATGGATGGGCGGCTGAGCATGTAAGGCGTAGTCAGACAGGCCGAGTCTGGTAATGTAGAGGACGGTAAAGGTACATGGGAGCAGGCCATTGGAGAATGTTCCGAGGTACAAGCATAGCGTCATCGCAACAACGGAGGTCAGATCTAATGAGGGATCTCAGGGACGAGAGGGTCAGGCATGCAAGGGTCTGGGCAGGGAGAAATCAGCAAGGTCACAGCAATCGGGTCTCAATAAACTTACCTAGGCTCACAGGTAACAGGATCACAGGAAGCAGGTTTTAAGACCAGAAATGTGGTCAATCAACATGAAAGCCTCAGGGACTTTAATATCCCTGCTCCTGCGCTGCCATTGGTGCCCCAGCGGGCATATTAGAAAGGCCGCGGCTTCTACTGGGCCATGCGCGAATCTGGAACGCCAGCGGATCGGCGGAGGGGATCCTATATGCACGTTGTGGTTGTACTGGGTGGAGCAGTTGGCTGTGCCTGCGCTCGGGCACCATCGACAAGCAGGGATTCGAGGAGAATCCTGGGCCAGGTCCTGCTGGAGAGTAATTTTTTAGGCCTCTTGGCAGTGCTCAATCTGTTCTCTACGTGCACAAAGGAGCAAGATATTGGTCCTCTCTGATGGGTTTGCCAGGACCTTCTTTGGCCCTGTCCAAGCTTCTTTGGAGTAACTGCCTGTCTCCTGAATCTTCTCCATGACCCGAGACCTTTACTGGTATGCAGAAAAACTTTGGCAATGGCACGTTTTATGTGACATTCCTGATGGACTGCTTGTGCAAATCTATCTTTTAGGGTTCAGGTTAATGCCTCATAGCTACCAGTTAGTGGACCATGCCCCTAGCCAATGCAAAACTAGAAAACGGTCAGAAAATTATGACTATGGGAAAAAAAAAAGTGTCAGTGGCCTCACACCTGTAAAACCATTCCTATTTTTTGGGGATCGTCTCATTGTTGCCGCCATGTAGTGCACCTGATTGTTTAATTTCATTAACAACACAAAGCAGCTGAAAAGATTAAGAACCCCCCTGCTAATTAAATGGACCAGTTCAATATCCCAAGGAGGTTTAATTGACTTGATGCTAATAATTCTGATTTTAGAAAGTGGTCCTTTATTGTTATTTTAGCAAGCGTACATAAGTAATTCATAACCCTTTGCTCAGTACTTTTGTAGAAGCACCTTTGGGCTTCAAATACAGCCTTGGGAGAAGTCTTTTTTGGGTATGAATGCGACAAAACTACACACCTAGATTGGGGGATTTTCTACCATCCTTCTTTGCAAATTCCTCTCAACTACAGTCATGTTGCGTTTGGGGTTCCGTTGGTGGACAGCCATTTTTCAGTAGGTCCTCTCTGGAGATGTGTGATTAGGTTTTCAAGTCAGGGGCTCTGACAGGGCCGCTCTAGGACATTCACGAGAGAAGTCGCAAAGCCACTCCTGAGTTGTCTTGGTCAGAGTGCTTAGGATCGTTGTCAAGTTGGTAAGGTGACCCTACAACCCAGTCCTGATGACCTGAGACCCTGTGGATCGCGCGCGTGTGAGAGAGAGCCAGAGATAGATATCTCTTACATTGCTCCATTCAGCTTTTCTCTCAACCCTGACCAGATCTGGCCAGACCCCTGCAGCTGCAATACACCTCCACAGCATGATACTGCCACCAACCATGCTTCAACCTTATTGGATGGTAATTTCAGGTGATGAGCGGGGGCCGGTTTCCCCCAGACATAATGTTTTGATTGAGGCCAAACAATTCAGTCTTGGTTTCAATCAGACCAGAGAATCTTGTTCCTCACAGTCTGAGAGTCCTCCCGGTGCTTTTTGCAAATTCAAGTGGGCTTTCATGTGTTTTGCATGATGTAGGGCTTGCTATTAAAGCCAGATCGGTGGAGGGCTGCAAAAGGACCTCTTTCAGCTCAATCAGAATGACCATGGGGTTCCTGGTCACCTTTTTTACCAAGGCCCTTCTCCCCCAATTGCTCAGTTTGGCCGGTGAAAGCTCTTGGCAGAGTCCTGTTTGTGCCTAACTTGTTCCATTTGAAAATTAGCCTCTGGCTCCTCTGCTCTGCTCCTCCAGCGTCATTGGAGCCTGGGCTGTGGAGGGGGTGGGAGGGTGGTGGATCCCAATCATATTTGGGTTTGGGGAAATTTTTTAAAGCCTGAACTGGCTGTGTGACGCCCGCTGTCGGCTGAAAAGG